>PVIU01002956.1:0-10000 GCA_004026605.1 Ondatra zibethicus
TTCTCTGGGCTTGTGAGCTATAAGCTTAGTGTCCTTTGTTTTATGGCTAGGGTCCACTAATGAGTGAATACATACCATAATCGTCTTTTTGGGTTTGGGTTACCTCACTCAGGATAGCGTTTTCTATTTCCATCCATTTGCATGCAAAATTCAAGATGTCATTGTTTTTTACCGCTGAGTAGTACTCTAATGTGTATATGTGCCACACTTTCTTGATCCATTCTTCCATTGAGGGGCACCTAGGTTGTTTCCAGGTTCTGGCTATTACAATTAATGCTGCTATGAACATAGTTGCACAAATGCCTTTGTAGTATGATTGGGCATCTCTTGGGTATATTCCGAAGAGGGGTGTTGCTGGATCCTGAGGTAGGTGGATTCCCAATTTCCTGAGAAACCGCCACACTGATTTCCAAAGTGGTTGCACAAGTTTGCATTCCCACCAGCAATGGATGAGTGTTCCCCTTACACCACATCCTCTCCAGCATAGGCTATCATTGGTGTTTTTTGATTTCAGCCATTCTGATGGAGATAGAGACAGGGACCCACATTCACACCAGAGCAATGGATTGAGCTCTAAAGGTCCAGTCGAAGAGCAGAAGGTGGAAGAAGATGAGCAAGGAAGTTAGGACCATGAGGGGCTGGACAACCCACTGAGACAGTGTGCCTGATGTAATGGGAGCTCACCAAATCCTGCTGGACCGGGACTGAATGAGCATATGATCAAACTAGACTCTCTAAATGTGGCTGCCAATGAAGGCAGACTGAGAAGCCCTCAACAATGACACTAGGACCTATCTCCTCTACATGTATTATATTTTGGGAACCTAGTCGATTTGGATGCACACCTTCCTAGGCCGGGATGGAGGGGGGAGGGCCTTGGACTTCCCACAGGGCTGGGCACCATGCCCTCTTTTAAGGAAGCAGCTGGAGGGAGGAGGGGGGAGTGGGAGAAGGGGAGGAAATGTAAATTTTTTTGAATAAAAAAAATAAAAGCATATGAAAAAAAGAAAAATCAAATGGATACTACATTACATGTTATAGCTAGAACCATTCAAACAATACATATAATTACCATCTCTGGTTAAGAAGACCTAATTAAAAAATATAAAATATAAAATGCTTTCAACCCAAGCCTCTTTGTATATTGATGCTTCTGAAAGTCTTGATAGTTCTATGCACTCAAACTTTGTTACATATACATATTTTTTGAATTGATGTGTAAAGCTGTCTTTTTTTGTACTATAAGCATACAATATTTGAATCGTAAATTAAGTTTATGTTTCAATTTTGGTCTTTTTTAGCTACTTTTCTCATTGTCATGAACAAGTTAACAATAGCAATGTGAGAAAAGGCTCATTTTGGCTCACAGATTG
The DNA here is from genome assembly GCA_004026605.1 of Ondatra zibethicus. Lineage (NCBI taxonomy): Eukaryota > Metazoa > Chordata > Mammalia > Rodentia > Cricetidae > Ondatra > Ondatra zibethicus. The sequence goes on from PVIU01002956.1 coordinate 1,374, forward strand.
AGTGTATAACCCATCATGATGTAAAAGGCCTGCTGGAAGGTACATGAGGCAACTGGTCACATATCATGTGTAGTCAGGAAACAGAGACTGAAGAACATTGGTGCTCAGCTCACTTCTGCTTTTAATTAAATCCAAAGCCCCAGGCTGTGCAACAGTGTTGCCCATATTTAGAGTGAATCTGCCTATTTTGATTGATGCAATCTAGAAATTCCTCCCTGACAAACCCAAAGGGTTGTCTCCTAGGTGAGTCTAGATCCTAGGAGATCAAGTGAACAATCAGTATCGGCCATCTCAGGACCCATTGATAAACTGTCTCATTATATGTTTGCAAATATCCCCAAATGAAGAAATAATACGAAACTCGAAATATTTGGCCTCCACTTATTTTGATTTAGAGATATTCAATCTATAGCACTGTTATTCAGTGATTTCCTCTCTTATTTATTTATTTTTACCATTTTGTATACACTTACTTATTCATGTGTGTGTGCTTCTGTATGTGTGTCTCTGTTGTGTGCCACTGCACATGTGGAGCACAGAGCACAAGTTGTCAGAGATTTTTCTCTCCTTCCTGTATGTGTGGGCCAGAGGCTGAACTCAGTTTCAGCCTTGGCAGCAAGTGTCCTTATCCACTGGGCCACCTTACTGACCCCTGTCTCTCTTCTTTTGAAGGAAACAACTGGCAACAGTAAAGAAGGGCTGTTGAGTTCCTGTCTCTCTTAGCTGTCTACGTGAACATGTGCGATTCCCACTCTGCTCTATTAAGATAAAACGTTCCAGAATAGCATATTGAACAAGAGCCAGACCTCCCCACACTAATGGAAAAACAGCTTTAGACAGACAATCTGGTTTTTATGGATACACTGTAAGAAAAGAACATTTGTAAAACATTTGTGTTGTGTATGGTGTATTGTTCCTTCCAAGTTTTCTGTTTGAAATATAAGTGATTTTGATATGGAAGTAGAAAAAAGGAAAAAAAGAAAGAAACATACAGCTGTCATAGTTCCAAATGGTTACTTATCCCTTCCCACCAGGTTCAATATTCATTATGCAGCTGACTTTTCACCCCAATAATCAAAACCTAGAAAAAGATAGTTCCTGAATGGCTGGAAGATGAGGAATGGCTATATCATTTTGTTCCATAAGTGGAAAGCACCATGGATTCCTAAGCTTGGACTTGCAGAGACAGATGAGTTTGAACTCTCTCTCTCTCTCAATCTCTCTCTCTCTCTCTCTCTCACACACACACACACACACACAAACACACATATACAAACATACACACAAACACACATACTCACACACTTTCAGTTAACCTCTGCATCTCTCTCTCCCTCTTCTATTTTCTTCCTTCCTTCCATCCCCTTCTCTAAGTATATTGGCTGTGGTTCTTAAAATAATGTCCCTTTAACATCTCACACACACACAAATACACACACACAGGTACAATAACCTATATTACAAAAGATCAGTTTATGGTTTTGTAGTTCAGGATCAACTTGAGATTTATCTTAGAATCTTTGGAGGATGTAAATTTCTTATTTGTATATTACATATTGTTTTAGACTCTTTTGTTCTCTAAATCTGAACTGGAATGTGTTATTCATTTCTTGATTACTGAATAATACATGAAAGAAGTTGTGTCTCTGTTAAAGTAGCTGATCAAATTTTAACAGGTTAACAACCATGTTGTGAACCTACTGAAGACTTTAAATGCCACATATTCATTACATCTTGCATTCTCACTCCAAATTACATTAGTTCATTATTGCAACGTTTACAAACAGTTAATGTCTATTTTTTTATAATTCTTCTCACCTCTGTTGCAAATATCTTTTCCTGCAGCAGGAGACTATTTTTTTTATAAGTCTATTTACTAGTCTGCAGTCTCTTCTGTGGAGAAGAGCAAGTGAAGGTAGGGAAAACTTATCTGACATGAGAGGTCTTTGAATTCCACTGTTAGTCAAGGCAGAAACTCTGGAAATGGAAGGTGGAGTTCATGCCACTGACCCCCTGCTCACTTCAGTTAGACAGATGTTTCTTTAAAGGTATCTCCTCTGGGTCTAATATTTAAGTTGAAAGGAAAACTACAGAAAAGATTCATAAACTAAACCAGGAACATTTTGGTGCTGTATGTCAGATTGCTCAGTAGAAAATATTTTTACAAGATGATAACTATAAAAATCACTAGGTCAGGCATATTTATAACGTTTATACCTATTTCTGGTTTATTGAGAGCCCACATAATTATTTGGGGAATTAAACACATGCTCACCTCACCATATCTGAGTGTCTTAGAGAAATATAAATAAATAACTCATTAAATTAGCTACCAGCAAATACAAAAGGTAAAATAAAAGCCAAAGATAGCAAAGGGTTTTAGAAAAGTACTTTCAACTTCCAGAGCAAAATAATGTAGGCATAGACAATAGACATTTTATAAATAGGCTATCCATGGCCAATCAGAGCTTTACCAAAGGACTCTCCTTCAGGAAGATCCATCATTGGCAGCCGCAGGATGGGACTGGAATGGAAGTCCCGTGGGAGGTTTTGAAGAGGAAAGGCCCTGGGAGGTGCAACAGTTTGAAAGGTGAGTCTGAACACAAAGAGCTTTGACAGTCATTCTACTAGCAAGTCATGAATCCTCTGACTGCTTATAGCCACAGAGAGCTTGGGAGCTGCTGGAAACTCCAAGATCAAATGTTTATCACACCAAGGCACACACACAACCCCTGCTTCCCATCCTAAGACATAAAAAACTGATGTTTCTGGAGACAATAACTGGACTCTAAGTGAAATAGCAGTCATGTCCCAAGAGTAGAAGTAGACGGAGTCATGGTGGAGACAACCTCCAGAGCGAAAGATTTGTGTTCTGGCTTACAATAAATAATCAGGATGATAAATTTTCAAAGCACATCAAAACATACAGTTAAGACTTGTCCATTTCTAAAATGATTGTTACAGGAGGTGGTCATGAGGATAACTTTCAAAAATGGGTTCTTTCCTTTCACTACTTGGCTCTCAGGAATGGAACTGAGGTCTCAGGCTTGGCAGCTAGAACACCTTGCAATATTTTGCAAAACTGCAACATATTTATGTAAAATTAATTCCTAGAAAAAAATCTGAATTATGAATGAAAATAGATATGTCTAGAGGCTTTCCTGTAATGGAGTTAGGTTCTAACATAATCACACTTACCAATACTGTCCCATAACAAAAAAATAGATAATTTTGGACATTTTTATTCAACAATGGATAAATTTCACTACAAAACAATAAGAAATATAAATCTTCAGATAATTTTGTGAGTCTAATTTATTTTTTCAACAAAATCAAAAACATAAGAAATGAATATGATTGGCCGGGATCATTTTTTAATACAGATGCACAAGTTACAGACTGATGACAACTGCAGAGATGGCTCAGCAGTTAAGAGCACCTAATGTTCTCCCTGAAGATTCAAGCTGAACACAAAAAGAAGAAAACTACAGAATCATCTAAATACAGAAACTGAACACTAGAAGGTCATTTTTATCAAGGTGCTATGACAGAATGCTAGGGGCTTTTTAAAAATTCTTGTTTTCCCTTACCCAATCACAGAACTGCATGGCCTATTGGGACTCTATTGCAGCTAGACATGGCCATGAGATGGAATTAAAATGCAAGAGATGTGCAATATTTCCATATTTTGACCATAAAACTCTGTCTTGTGATTAATGTACTCTGTCCACCATCTGCAGCTAAATTGACTGGACTCTGAGGAGTTAGTCCCACAAGGTGGAAGCTACTGGGGGATTGTGTGCAAGATAATATCATCAACACCAGCACCAAGACAGCCTGCCAGAGAGCAAGAGATAAATTCTGAAGCACTAAAGTTTGATGTTGCTTCAGCACCTAAGGGGATCTTAACTGATACCCTTGATGAAGGATAACGACTTCCCAGGTCACAGTGATCAACTTACTCTTCTGAATGAAAATAGTACAGTTCTTGTCATCACAATAAAACAGGAATAAAAAAATAAGAGGAGCAGGCCTCAGGAAGTAAGACAAATTGCTATTAGTCGCAGAATTTAGTTAGAACTAATAAACCCAATAAAGATCATCAAGAAATAAATAGAATATAAGGAAGTCACCAAAATGGTGGACAAGTATACAAAAAAAAAAGATACTCAATGTCAGCAGGAATAAGGGAAATACAGCTCAAAACCACAGTGAGCTGGCATTTCTCACTAGAAAAATTAGTATTATTTATTAAAATACTTTATTTTTATTAATTATGCATGCATTTGTGCATGCAGAGGACAGAAGAGGACATCAGATTCCTTTAAGCTGGAGTGCCAGGCCTCTGTGAGTGACCCTACCTGGGAGCTGGTACCCACTGACAGCAAAACAACAAGCCATCTTAACTAATAGCTGACCCATCTTTCCAACTGCTGATTTGTTTATTTCAAAAAAAAAAAAAAACTCAGTTAGGAAGAAGAATGGAATCCAAAACAGTGGGCGGGACAAGCAAATGAAGACAGTGTGGGAGATGAATGTGATTACAATGCTTTGGATACTAAGGGAGAGTTGTTAAAAAAAAATGACAAGATTTTTTTTCTTAAGTAAACCAAACATTAATTGTTGGCTATGTTTTTGTTGAGTTATTTTTTTGTTTTGTATCATTTTGTTTTGTTTTTGATACATTTGAAACCCTTATAATGAACTGGTAGGACTGCAAAATGCTGCCACTGCTAAAAAAAAATATGGAGAATTCACTAGTCTTGTAAAGAACGCCTACCTCATGATCGAGCAGCCAGCTCTGAGGACCGGAAATCAAAGTAATGTCAATATTGTTGCTGCTATGAGAGTCACAATAGCCGCATGCTGGGAGCAACCCAAGTTTTCATGAAGAAAATTTCATAGATGTAACAATGGAGTATTATCAGTCTATAGGAAAGGCACAGAGGGAGATGTGCTGAACTGTTCTATACATGTGAGGTAATCTGAAGTATAGAAGTCCATTCCATAAAAAAATGATGGCTTCCAGTGTCAATGGGAGAAATGTGGAGGGGCTAATAGGGTAAATGTGTCCTTCCAGGCTTGTGTTTTGTATATTTGGTTCCTAGATGGTGGTGCTAATTTTGGAGATGGGGAAACTTTAGGAAGTGGGGCACTCTAGAGGAAGTAGGTTCCTGGAGGCAAGTGTTGAGGTGCGTGTTATCCCAGATCATCTTCATGTCTCCCTCTCTCTGCCTCCTGTGGATTATGAGTTAGACAGATTTTGTCAGTCGAATTTCCAATCTACCATGATGCTTTGCCCACCTACATGGGGCTAGTGACCAGGGATTGCATGTATGAGCTAAAGTACTGATTAGTTTCTTAAGGAGTTTTTCTTGACTATTTGGCCACAACAACAAAAAGCTAACTAATACAATTGTTGACTAATAAGCACAAATTTTTGGTTAAACAACATAGATGCACTCCAGAGATCTATTATAAAATGCTGAACTTATGCCTAGTGATACATTATTGTGCACTTCAAAAGTTAAGATGGTAACTAACATAGTAAGCATTATTACTATAAAATACATAGCCAGAATAAATATTAGTAGTTTAAGAAATTTATTGCATATAATAGCAATACAGGAAAGTCTATTTCATTTGTATACTGTACTAATACATTCCCCAGAATTAAATAAAAAACAAGCGACTTCATACACTAGCAAGAAAATTTGAGGAATCAAAGAATAAATGCCAAAGTGGCACGTATATTTCAAAAATTATGAAATCTCACTTAAAGATAGTTTAACTCTTAGAATTAGATAGATGGATCCATAGTTAAGAGAATTTTTCTTGCAGAGGACCTGAGTATGATTCCCAGCAGCCATGTTACACAGCTCACAATTACCTGTAACTCCAGTTCCAGGGAATCTGATGCCATTTTCTGGCCTCTATGGGTTTAAGTTCATGTGCACATGTAACAGATGCCAACACACATACACATGATTCAAAAATAATAAAAATAAATCTCTTAAAGATATTTTAGACTTAATAATTATATTCATAGATGTAGAAGCATATGTTGTAAAATATCCATTTTCCTCAATTATTTGTAGATGTAGAACAATTCTCAACAATGTTTCAGTCTTCTTTCGATGGATTTTGAAAAAGCCAGATTCTAAAGTCTAAAACTGTAAGTGTATGTGGAAGTTAAAGGGGTTATAATAGAGTCTAATAAATAGGCAATACATTCCTGAAAGACTAGGAAGCCACAAGAATTGCTGTGGACAATATCACTTCATTTTACAACCATGCTGATTCTTCAAGATAGTAATAACAAACAGGTAGAGTAAAGGATAATTTTAAAAAGCAGACTCAAGGGACAGACCATGTCGTGAAAACTGAGCACAAGTATGGAAAACACTAGGTGAAATTATTGGAGTATCAAAATTAAACTATGCAATAGGTACTTACATACATACATGCATACACACACACACACAACAACATAAGAAAGACTTAAAATTAAAATAAAAAATATGAAAATCAAAGCCTTTATAAGGAAATCATGAAAAGGAGGTATTATATATCATTAGATATAAAATTTTGAGATATTCTGCTTGTCTTAGTTAGGGTTTCTATTGCCGTGAAGTGACACTATGACCATGGCAACTCTTATAAAGAAAAAACATTTAATTGGGGTGGTTTGCATTTTAAGAGGTTTAGTTCATTACCATCATTGTGCAACATGGTAGCATGCAAGCAGACATGATGGTAAAGAAGTAGCTGAGAGTCCCACATCTTGACTCACAGGCAACAGGAAATAGTATGAGATACTGGGCGTATCTTGTACATAGGAGACCTCAGAGTCTACACTTTTATATAAACGTAAAAGGTTAATTTTCAAAAGAAACTGAGGAGTGTATTTATAAAGGAGAATAAAACTGAGAGAAGATTTTTGTGCACATAGACTAAGAAAAACTAATGTCAAAGCATTATGCAAATGCTATGTATCAATAAAATTGATCTAATTAAAGTGGGCAGATATGAGCAATGATTTTAATAGAAAAGAACATTTGAATAAAGATATAAGCTTAAATGGACTACTCATTATTCATCAGGGAAATGTTAGTTTAAAAATATGATTTTACATTTATCCACTTAGGCAAAAATTTAAAAGTTTGCCCAAGGACATAATGAAAGGAAGTGCTGTCATTCACTTTTGGAGAAAAACGTAGCCAGTGAGTTAAAACGTTAGCATTGTTGAATATAACTAAGCATTCCGCTATAAGACATCAAGGCCCTGCTTCTCATGAAATCCATACACACAGCTGGAAAGCAATGACCTTCTTTATAGCAGCTGAACTGACAGTAAGTAATTGTATGTGTGTTGAGGTACTCTACAGCCACGAGAAGAAATCTCAACTACATGCCTCTGCATGGTTATTCTCAATAGAATCCTGTAAAGTAAAAGGATCAAGAGATCTAAGAAAAACATTACAGCAATTCTGGGGATCTGCACAAGACATATACAAGATCAGTCCAGCAATATTCCAGCACGGATGGGGTGGTGATAGCTAGCAAGGCCCAGTCTTTAACTAAAGAGCTATAGGAAACTCATATCTGCTGAAAGAAAAAAAAATTCAGTTTTCATGAGGGATGTGATCCCTGGTAGGTTAACCATGTCCTAGTGAATGACCCTACACCATCACGTATACGGGCAGCACAATTGGACTCAGTGGGTTATTAGAACAAAAAAGAAGATGAAGTGAGAATGAGATTGTGAAAGAGATGTGGGGGCAAACATGTTCTAAAGACATTGTATACATGTATAAGATTTCCAAAGAATAAAAGCAATGTCCCATTTGTTTACAATTTCTAAAAGCAAAACTATAAAATATTTACTAAGTGTGTGTGCACATGCGTTCATGTGTGCATGTGCAGTAAAGAACGCAATCAATACATAAATTAGACTAGCACTTCTCATTGAAAGGAAGAATGGAGGAGGATGTATCTAGAGACATATAAGTCAGATGCCTCAGAACATCTGAGAATTTCCTAAAGCAAGATGATTTTATCACTTCATATCATTGATATTGATTAAATTATACATCCTTCTTGTTCATACTTCTGTATGATACATTTTATTATTAAAATATTTTAAAGTAATTGAAGTCACAACTCTACTGATATCACTGGGATTTTTTTCTTTATGTATACTTGGAACCTCCAATTTTATTTCTAAATGCATCTTAATTGCACAGTTTGAAGACAAAAAAGGAATTGAAACTATTTTTGGACTAGATTTTGGCTTATATTAACAACTATTTATTTGTGGATTATGGCAAACAATAGCAGTAGCTCACAGTAACAGGAAATAAAGCCGACTTCTTGAATTCTACCCAAAAAGCATTTTTAAACCTCTGTTTGACAGGCACTGTGCAGGATATTGTTGTGTTCTCACATCATTTTCACAAACCCTGTAATTTTTGCACATTCCAGTTTTCCCAGCCTGCTTAAAACATTCTTACAAACCCTCACCTTTCAGAAATACATTAAATAGGGCCGGCCTCTGAATGGCCCAGGAGGGAAGGACTTACAGAGAATTCTTGGCATCTGTATGATTCTTTTCAGTGTGTGCAGAT